>JAGSMV010000010.1:0-2500 GCA_029286815.1 Troides helena
ACGGATTCACGGATGGAATGGAACGGACCGGACCGACCCAACCTAATCCCAACCTAACCTAACCTAACCCAACCGGGACGCCTGCGATTCGGTCCTGCCGAAGGCCTCCGGGAGAAGAGGACAGAGCTGCCCTGGTGGTCCGAATACTCTCTCTCCCTCAAGGCGGACGTCTTGAGGAAGAAGAGGCGGATCCCAAACGCGCGGCCGGCCCGTAAGGAGATGGTCCTGCGCGAGTACGCCGGACGCGAAGGAAGCTTACCGCCTCGAGGTGAGGCGCTCAGACCCCGTTGGTAAAGCGGTTCGCGAGAGGCAGGAGCGCGAGACCATGTGGGACGGCATCTATCGCGTGATGCGTCGCACGGAGGTAAGGCGTGAAGACGTCCCCCCGTCCAGGGAGGGAAGGTGCTGGACGCAGCGGGATCGCCAGGTTGCTTGGTGGAGGTTTCTTCCCGGGATGACCCCGGGAGGACACGGACCACTGTACTGTAAGAGCCCAGTCCGATGAGGCGTCAACGAGGGGGACATGGTGATCCATGAACCCCTTCACGATGCAGTATTCCCATGCACGGTGTCAACCTTCAACGCGAAAAGGCACCCGGCTTTCGACGGATTACTGCCGACATCTGCCGGGCGGCCATTGCCGTGGATGCCGAACCAGCCGCGCTTCCAACCGGTGTCTTCGCTCTTGCCCACTTCACGAGATGGATGAGGCAGCGGTTGTGGTGTTGCGGAAGCCCGGTAAGGATGACCACACGCACCCGAAACTGGGTCGGCCCATCGGGACTCTGCCCGTCAAGGGCATCCTAGAAAAAAGATGATGGTCCGGAGGATACGGTGGTACACTGCGCCGTATATCAGGTAGCCACCAATACGGCTTCATGCCGCAAAAGCGTACCGAAGACTGTGGCGATACCTGGATCCAGCACATACGCCTCGCTTCTGAAGGAGAAGGAGATCGTTGTGCTGGTATCATTGACATAGAGGAGTCTCGACAACGCCTGGTGGCCTGCTATACGGTGCAGACTGGCTGAGACTCGCTGCCCGTCGGTCGCGGCGCCTTTGTCGATAGCTATTTTAGCGATCGCAAGGTGTCCGTCAGGTACGCGGGGGCGGAGGTGCCAGAGATACCACCAAGGGGTGCGTGCAGGGATCCGTGGGCGGCCCAACATTCTGACCCTCCTCCCAAATCCACCTCTGGAGATGGTGTCAAGAGCGGAACACACTGCCAGGCGTTCGCAGACGACGTCGTGCTGATCTTCCGGCAAGAGACGGGGATTATCACGAAGGCAAATGCGGTGCTCGCCGATATTCACGATTGGGGGTCCGAAACAAGTTGAGGTTTGCACCAATACCAAAAACCAATGTGATGGTGCTGACCAACAAACCTCAAGTACGACAACCAACATTGAATATGGGCGGAGTATCTTTGTCGAACTCGTGAAATATTGGCCCACGATAGGCTCACGTTCAACACGCACGTGAAGAACGTGAGCAGCAAGGCCCAAGGCCTCTATCAACACTGTGTAGGGCCGCGAAAGTGTCATGGGGGTTGAACTCGGAGGTGATCAGAACGATGTATCTGGCGGTGTTGGAGCCGATCATTTTGTATGCAGCGAGTGCATGGCGCCGGCGGTTAAGAAGCTGCTGTCCGAAGGTAGCCTTATGGTTCAGCGGCTTCGCGCAGAAAATTGCGCGAACTCACCGAACCGCGTCGTTGCATTCGGCCCTAGTACTTGCCGGGTTGCTTTCCCCTCTGTGACCTTCGGGTCCAAGAAGCGGCCACTTTATTTGAGGTAAAGCGCGGCCACACCGGCAAGTACTGGGTGACCGAGCTGGAGGAACCGGTCAGCTATTGAGACCCCACACCCGTCTGTGCAGCTTGGTGTGGAATTCTTCCTGCCTGGGCTAAAGTGGAAGAGGTCCAACTTGCCACACCTTCGGCTGCCGATTCGGTGATCTACACCGACGGCAGCCGCATCGACGACAAGGTGGGTGCGGCGTCTATGTTTCAGGGACGCCGCAGAGGTTACCAACAAAAACCTGCTGGGCAACTTCTGCACCGTATACCAGGCAGAGCTGCTGGCTTTTGGCGAAAGCGACAGGGTACGCAGCCAGCGCGGATCGGCGCATCTGTGCGCCGTATTCAGCGATCTGAGGTCCGCCCTGGAGACTGTCGCCAAACCTGACACCTCCATCCTGGCGATCGCAGCGAAAGAGAATATTATGAAAGCACGTGAGAAAGGGACGAACGTAAGGTTGTATTGGGTGAAGGCGCATGTGGGGCTGGAGGGGAAACGCGGCGGACCAACTGGCCAAGGAAGCGCCCTGAAGAGCAAGAGAAGACCTGAATACGAGGACTGCTTGTTTACCCGTCAAGCGTCAGCTAAGGCTGAGACGCTTGACGAATGGAACAGGAGGTATGTGCAAGGTACGACGGCTTCAACAACGAGGATGTTTTTCCCGAACGTCAAGTCAGCATATCGCGCGACTCGCCAGATCG